>VDFB02259033.1:0-47641 GCA_007258455.2 Sequoia sempervirens
GAGGAGGGTAAAGTTCAGCAAAACTGCTTTTGGATCCCCATCCTCAACTTTTATTCCAACCTCTTTGAATTCTTTTGTTAAGGAACTTAAGCTGTCAAGTATATTGTCATAGTAATGTTACTATAAATATTAGGTCCAAATAATTATAGTTTTAAAGTAAATTAAGAGTTATGGATTTTTGTGCTAAATACCTGGTTTATGTTTTCCCATTTGTTTGTTTATCTGTAATAACTACCTTCAAATTTGTTTTTTGAAAATACGTTAGCCTCAAAGTAAATGAAAGCATAACAACTTCCTTTCCACTTTATAATTACCCAGATCCCAGATTGGGCAAGGTAAGAGCATACGGTGTCAGGATTACAATTTAGTGACATTTACTGATTTACAACTTTTGGAAAGAAGCATCAGGCGGCAAGCCAGCCAAACCACTTATTCAATGGGATGCATAAACAATACAAGTAAGAAATAATCCGCTTATTCAATGGGAATTACAAGGAACTTCCACTTTTCAATGGGAAAGCTTATACAATGTTTGAGGACATTTAAACATGCTTCTTCCACTTTTCAGTGGTGAGCTATTACAATATTACCATTTGTTCAGTGGGGTAAGTACATCAGCAAAACCAAATTTAAACCCACTGGCAATACTATGATCCAGTGCTTACAAAATAAAGTGCATAGAAATTGAAGCTTTTCGGTAATATAACCATCCAAAGCATTACAAGGTTAGCACATATGCATTGTGAACACCAAAATAAGAGGATTAACTGCTGATGTAAAGAACTGCTGAAACACCCCACAATAGCACCAAATAACATGTACCGAATAACCCAGCTATGAAATAGCAATGTGATACCTTGAGTGGATGAACTAGAAGGCTGGTATAGGTCTGAAAACACCCTTTTTGCTGCTGTACTTTGGACAAAACAGAACTGAAACATTGAAGTTGATGCTTTGGAAACTTAGAAAAGGAGCATACAGACACACCCACAAGCAAAATACTGGAAAACTCCTTTCTAACTCCACCCAACACACCTCAAAACACTAAATAGATCTTCATCTCAACAACATCCAAAACTGAAGCTCGATTTGAAGCACAATGGTGATCTTTGAAATGAAATCACTCCAATCTAGCTAGGGATTATCTCTCAAATACGAAACTAGAAATCAAATGAGAGTTTTGGTCCTCAAGAGATTATGGAAGAACTCGTAGGCTCAATCCAGTAGCATAACAATATGAGAAAACTTCAACATATCCAAATAAGCCCCCAACACCTCCTTTTATAGCTTTTTTTTGTTGCTTTTTCAAAAAAGTGTTTTTTGCTTTTTTATTGCTTTTTCAAAAAAGTGTTTTTTTTGCTTTTTCACTACTTTTTATTTTAAAAGCTTTATTTTGTTGCTTTTTCAGAAAACACTTTTTGCTTATTCCAGAAAAATGCTTTTTTGCTTTTTCGCTGGTTTTTTTTCCAACAAAACACTTTTTGATTTAAGTTAAGTAATTCATTATGTGCAAACATTTAATCAACTTTCCAATGAGCTATTGCACTAAGTTGTCCTTTAATTATTTCTCAACATTAGACAACATTAGTGAAATATTAATTACATAACTTTTTAACTCACCCAAGTTGTGGAAAGTATTGCAACATTATCAGAATCCAATTTTGACCACACCATGATGAAATTGAAGCAGTAAGAAGATAATTGGAATCAACTTGGTGACTTTTTGAAAATAGCCTGCTCCTCCAAGAAGTTTGGAGAGCACCCTAAAGGTCGAAAATCGACTTTGAAAGCATCAAAGGGCTCCAAACTAACCAATTGAACTCAAACCCAAGAACAATTGCTCTACAAGATTGATCAAATACTTTTCCAAGAATGTTGGAGTTCTCCGTAACTAACCAGTTAGCCTCTGGAAGACTTGGAAACTGGCTAAATGTGCACAAATTAGCTAAGCACCGAAAGGGGACATTACATTATCTCATGCCAATCTGGTGAGCACTTCTGGCTTCTGTAGAGGTAAAGTCATGTTCATTTGACTCACCTAGATATCTGCCATTGCCCCATCAAGTTGGTATCACCTTGACAACCATCTATAGAATCCAACCTACCCTATATCTGGAAGCCATTGAGATATATTACAACACAATTTCTTCTCCACTGTTCCTTTGAACCTGGGGTGACATTTCCCTTGAAAGGATTACTTTTAATGCTATATCTTTTTTCGTTTTCCATTGACATTTCTCTATGTACTTTTCTTCTCCTTAGAAAGTCTTCTATGATATCTCAGTTCCAGGTGCTGTGGCCTGACTTCCTGCTATAATAAGAAGTTCTGTTTTTGTCTTCACTTTGTCTTTACCTTTCTTTTCTTCTATGAGGGCATATTCTACTCCCACATCTTCATCAGCACTCAATGTAAATGTTATGTAAGTTGTGCTATTCTCATATATGCTAATGTTTTTGTGTGTAACTGAGTTAGCGTTCAGTCAACATTGTTGTACATTTGTGGTAAGCTATTCAGCAAAGCTTCTTTTGCCTCCCCGCCATCAACTTTCACTCTAACCTTTATGAATTCCTTTAAGTAACTTTACCTCTTAATGCATCTTGTCATAGTCATGTTACTATCCATCTTTAGTCCCAATAATAGTAGTTTTAAAGTAAATTTAGAGTTCCAAGTTTTTGTGCTAAATACTTTGTTTATCTTTTCACTGTTCTTTTTACCTGGCTTGTTCAAATCAAGCAAATGGGAATCTGTATTTTCTATACATATGCCAATTATCAATTTAGGTTTGCCATCTTTGATCTATCACTCTAGTAATTTGTCTGTTGCTGCAGATTTTTGGTAGTTACAGAACATATAGTTTTTTTCATTAAATGCTATTGCAATTTCGCATTCCAGGTGTGAAAATTGAAACCATTGAATTTTTGTATTATGAAATTAGGTTCCTTCTAATGAATATAGTGTTGATTCAATCTTGCATCTTCAAACAGGGGTTTTGGATTTGCAGACCATTAACTGCATTTCTGAATCATTCATGCTACACACACAACTTGCACGAATGACATTGCAGTGGTTTGAGAATAGCTGACTATATCACCCATGCTTGTCATTAGTCTTGACATTCACGTAATCATATACAATGGCAAGGCATCTTTAATGGCTCAGCATCAGGGTACTGATGTTCTCTTCGGTTTTCACAGGCTCTATTGAAGAGGACATTGCGCTCTCATACTATATCAGAGAAAAATTGAAAATATAATCAAAGGAGATCAATATATATATTTTGACGAAAGTGCAATTTTTGTAGTATTATTTACACCTACTAAGGGGTAACATGGAATGTTAGGTAACTGACATTTATAAAAGCTTTTTCATGTTAACTGTTAGTCTGCTTGCATGTTCTCTTCTTGCCTTTGGAGCAGTTCATCCTGTTCGCTTTTGCTAGAATGACAATCCAGATCCCATTTATTATTTGGTTCGGATCTAGTTCTCAAACTTCTTTTCAATATTCATTGTAAACCTATAGGCATCCCAAAGAGTATTGATAGTTGAGAAGGTAAGTTTGGATTAAATATACATTACAGGCCAAATTGGTATTCTAGAATCTGATACTTTTTGGGTCAAGATGCATGCAGAGCGTGTGAAACTTGTTCGTGTAATCTTGAACACTCTGATTTGCCTTCTGATGCAAGTTCATGACTTTATGTGCTTATCATCATTGCTTGCACTGGTCAACAATACATCATGAAATGCTTCCTTGAGTTAGTGATTGGTGGCTGGCATGTGTCATGTTGCTGTTGCTAGAAAATTTCCCACAAGTCTTAAGGCATTTGGTGCAAACTTGAAGGTCACAAAGGCAACGTAGTCTCCATTTTTTGAATTGCTTATCATAGAGTATGTCTTAAGTTGTCTTATTGTCTTCTAATGCTTCTGCATTGATGTACCTCAGAACAGTATTACCTCAAACTTGACGTTTGAAAAAAATGCTACTACCATAAGCCAGAGTTTTAGCTTGACTGTACTGATGTTAAGGTTGATGGGTTGAGTCCTGTCATTACTTGGGAAAATTAGCAAATAGGTCATCTCTTTGCCATTGCATGATGGTTTGAGATCTTGCAAATTCATATTTGGCATTGCAGGCCATTGTCAGCGTGGAGGAAAGGTAAGCAATTTATTGTCATTGTTTGATTCCTTTCAGTGCTTTTATAAGTGGATCTTGTCCATGCAGGCCTGAACAAGTAATTTTGAAATGAGATTCAAAGATCAAAATTTTTGAAAACGTGAAGAAACTTGTAATGTCCCCATTTTGGCCATACGCTCTTCTATGACTAATAGCCTATTTTCAGAAATCCGTAGGCTGATCAGAAGTGAAATTAGGGTTTCCTTCGCTTGGTGGTTTTTGGCATTTCTCGGAATTTACTATTTTTAGTAAATTCTATTTTTGGCTGTGATCAGTTGTCAACACTTCAGTAAGTCATTTTGAGTTGGAGCAGTTGCTTGGGTTTGATTTTTGGCTTCAAAAGCATTCTTTTGGTGAAATAATATATTTCAAGGCATTAATGTTTTAATTTCAAATTGACCCCTTGGCCTAGTTCATTAACTTTAAGTTGTGTTTGAAGGTGGCCATGAAGGGGGACGCCTTCATTAAGGAGAAATTAAATATTTAATAAAGTTTTTATGCCTTGAAGAGATGGACGCCACTTTGAGGAGAATTTAATAATTTTTGAATTTGAAAATATTTCAAGTGGGGCTTTTGGCATCCCACTCTTGGAATTTGAAGAGTCACCTCATTTTCTATAAAAGAGAAGTTTTACTCCAACTTTTCTCATCTAATGTTTATGCTAATGTTATGCTGTCGGAATGACAACTTGTTTTTCACTTCGAGGGATGCTTACCTCCTAGTTCCAATCCAATTTCGTGTTTGAAAGATAACACCTAGTTGGTATTATTGCTGCTTCTCAATCAGACTAGCAGATTGTGCTTCAAAGTTGGTGAATTTTGGTGAGAACTTCAGTTTTTATGTTGCTGGTGTATACACAGCTGAAGGTGGTTTTCATTTACAGCTTTTGGTGTGAATTTATTTTGGTTATGGGTATTTGATCATTGCAATTCTATGATAATGGCAACCATATTTGGAGGTTTTCAGATTTTAATTCCAAGTTTCTGATTTTTCCAAGAGAAATCGCCCCTCTACAGGGTTGTACCATCTCATGAGTGCTTTGGGATTCGTGCAAGAATTATATCTTGAGTTTTGATGCAGTTTTGTAGTTTGAGTTTGGGCGCCATCCTCCTAGAAGGTCTTTGCAAAACATTCCAGCGTATTCGGAGGTATTTAGGAGTTGTGATCATTTTTGTGAGTTTGTTGTTTGCTGATAGACATTTCCAGATTGCAGATTTTTATATCAGATTGTTCTAGTTTTCTGATTTTGGCTTCTAGCATCATTATTTGAGAGGTTATTCATTGAAGAAATCATCCTTTTAATTGTATATTGTAATGATGGTAAAGACACTTGAAAGTTGCAGTTATTCTTCATTGTAAAACTGAAAAGACAGTAGTACTGTTTCAGTTCTTTAATTTGCTGTATTTTCTTGTAATTAATTCACATCATTGTAACCCCTGGATGGTTTACCGCCAGTGAGGATAAAGAACATTCTGAGCTTTCATTTATCACCCACTATTAAGTGGAGAATTCCCACTGTTGAGTGGATGCCCGCCGCAGCGAATGAATTAGTTTGAATTGTTTGTTTCATTTTTGCCCCCACTTAATAAGTGGTGGTGCGGAAATTGTTCATGGCTGGTTCACCGCCTCTTTCTGCTTCCAGTTGTAGTTACTTCATTTATCATTCAGTTTCCTCCGCCATATGTTAGCACCTCGCCTTCTAAAGGATCTTGTGTGCACATTCTTGGCATTGAATGCATTTCATTTAATTCCAGTTTGAAGCTAACACTAATCTATTGGTGTAGTGCTGGTTGTGTTTTGATAATTTCAAGAAAAAAATTGACTAGCACATTTCAAAACTTTCCAGCTGTCATAGCATTCAATATGTCCTCCACTTTGACAAGAGACAAGATCGTTGTTTTGGTTCACTTGCAATGTTAACCCACACTTTTATGTATCATAATATTAACTAAAAAATGCCAAATATATAAACATTAAATTAAGAATTAGAACAAGTAACAAGGGAATGTAACATATGGTTTCAAAGGGACATTAGTTTGTTGATTAATAAAGATGAATATGCTACATCATGTTACAAGAATGCTCTATGCAGATCTATGAGAACATATGCTGAATAGATAGAAAAGGATGATTAATTCAAGCTGGATTTTGTCCATTGCTGAATCTTGACAAGAGAATGTAAAGGAATCTGCTTTTTGTCATCAGAGTGTGTAAACTTTGATCAGGAAGGTTATGAGCTGGTTTACAATTTTTTAATCTGTACAATGTGCAATTGGTCGAAACATTAAAGCAATTGGGCTGTTAGAGTTACACATTTTTGTCTGTCTTCTGAAGTCTGTCATGAAGTCTTATTTCTGTGAACTGCCGGTGTGATGCTGCTAATCTCATCTGGCTCACGACTATATGTTGCCAGTGCCGTGGTGGAATGATACAAGTTGGTCACAGGCACAACTGCAGTCGTAGCACAATTTCGCAGTGTGGACTCATTGATAACATGGCATTGGCAGTGCAAGGTGAAGTCAGATTATTTCTCCCACAATCTGTTGATTCCCCTTTCTAAAAATACGTCAGGCTGACGTTTTCCTCTATTTTGGAAAAAACTTGTAGCTTTGAGGTTGCTGCTGTTTACTCTTTAATTTCTTTTAAACTATTCCCTTCAAAAGTTTTTCTTCCTCGAGAAAATCTGTTCTCTACTTTTGAAAATTCTCTTATATCCATTTCCTAATTTTATTTTGTGTGGATATTTTTGCAAATAAATCTTATCATTGTTTTTTGCAGTGCACTGTGCTTTGGAGAAAACACTATGTGAAAAATTTCAGCTTTTAGCAAGCTTTTTGTTTGTTTTTTCATTATGACTATATTTGGTGGGATTCTTTTTTACATTTGAGCAACTTAGACATGTTTTATTCCTCAAGTGCTCAAAAGGCACCCTCACAAGGCATCAAAGAACATTTGAGGGACATCTCCAAGATGGAAGGAGAAGTTTCCCAGCATTTGTGAACCATTTACTGTGCCATAGTGTGTATCGGATGTTGGGAAGCATGTCTCTGGGTAACACAGGGCTTATGTGACCACAAGTTACTGGTGACTAGATCTTCATGAAGGATTCTTATGTTTTTAATTAGTAGTGCTTTGGATTGGGTAGGTGAGTACCTATGGAATTACTATTGGAGAACTTTTGATGTCTTAATTTTTATAAGAGGGTATGAAATTAAATCCATTTGAGCATACCGAGTTTACAAAGTGATGTACATTTTAAAGATTAAAGTAGATTCTAGGTAGTTGTATAATTAACCTAAACCTGCACCTGTATATTGGAATTTATGCATTTTTATGATGAACAAAAGATAACGAATAATGGTCATTGCTTGGGGGGAATTACCATGCACTTTCATGCATGCAGCCTCAACTTTAGCAGATCACCTTAATTTGCTTCCCTAGCTTGGTGTAAATGCTCCTATTTAGCCATACGCCCTGCATAGGCCATGATGTCATAGTTTGATGACTATCATGTTGCTCTAAGTGGCTTCTTGACCCTTTCATTGGGGTTTACCCCAATCAAATGGCTCCTTTTGATGAGACTAAGTTGTCATAATCCATTTAGAACAGTATTAGGGCATCTAGTTTCCATTCTACACTAAGATATTCATGTGAGTTATGACTGAAGCAATACTGCACTGGGATTTCAGACATTTTCAGTTTCAGTGATCAGTTTTGTTTGTTTTCTTCTAAGATTGCAAACGTAGGAGTTCAATCTGAAGCAAGTCTGCATTAAGAAGTTGATTTTGTTTTGGGATCATTTTCACACACTTACTAGGAAGATTTATTGATTGCAATTTGCATTATGACAATATAATAAGCTCTGCAAAATTACACTCATTAGAAGCATGTACTGTTTGTTAGACAGTCAGGTGACTGAGTTGTATAATGAGTATTGTTGCAGTGTGGGAGAAATTAGAAGAACAAAATCGTGACTTTTTTAAAGCTTATTACACAAGGCTGAAGTTAAAGAAACAGATAACACTATTCAATCATTTGCTAGAACGGCAGTACCAGCTTATGAGAATACTGAGGCAACCAACTGCTCCATTGAGTTCAATGCAAAATGGCATGCATCCTCCAGCTCGTAATTACTACTTTACTTTCCTCATTTTATATTCTCCATATTGTCATCCTCTTTATTGATGTCTGGCATTGAAGTTGTCCTTACTGATTTTAACCCTATTTGCAGTGCAGTTCAACATCTACCAATGGGGTACCCGGTCTTGCAACAGTCCCTACTTCCAGTGGCTGGACATCCTCATATAATTCCCATTGCAAGTGGAGCATGTAGTCCTGTAGTAAAAGGACATCCTGCTGAAGTCAATTTTCAGTCAATTCTTAAGAGCCCCACAACAGAGTAATACAACTATTATATTCCATTTGCATTTCACTTGTTGGTACAAATTTTGAAAATTTCTGTTGAGAATAGAGATTGATAGGTATGGATATCATATTATTATCTAGTAGAACGAACTGACGTCAATGGTTGTTGATGCAGTAACATGGGAGAGAGTTCCATGGAAGTATCTTGTGCTATGCACTCACCTTGCAGTGGCGTATCATCTATGACTGACATACCATTAAGCGCAGCTTCAGCCATGTCAAGTGGACCTTTTCCCTTTAAACCAACAGATATGTCAGGTGTTGGTATGAATCTCATGCCCCTTGATGTTACATTCATGTCTGGGGATATAGGGATTCCAAATGGAGCAGGTACATTACAAGGTGCTCCAGAAGCTGGAGGCAGCAGACTAAGGGACTCACTCAGAGTGCTTGGGCACTTGCCTCGGAATTTCAGCCTTTCAGATCTTACAGCAGATCTGACAAATGGAGGAGGTATCCTGTTGTTACTTTTTAATTTTGTGTTTTGTTAAAGGAGAAAGGACTATTTACTATATAACAGTGTAATACAAATAAATGGCTCAGCCTTACATGCACATCAAGAAGATAAGCTCAACAACTGGCCTATAAAAGAGAGAAAGGACGATTTTCCAGTTAACATTATAACTACTATTATGTCTTAAAAGCACAAAGCTAAATATTTATATGCACAAAGAAGGTTGGGTGTTAGAGAAAGAGAGCTTATGAAATGGATCAAGAATGCATACCGGGATACCCCTTAGATATGCAAAGCCATAGAAAGAGTACTGCTTTTAGATCGACTTTTCTCATTGATGGAAAAATAAAATATTGTTGACACTGTTACATTATCTTGACTATCACCGGACCTTGTAAGTGTTTGGGGACTATTTATTTAGACATGCACAGCAGCATAACTCACAGCTAGTCACTGTGTTGAAATTTGATATTTTTGGAATAAACATGGTATTTGATGACAATCTCCTAAGTAATGCGTTTTGAGGCATATATCCCTCTATCTCATACTTAAATGCAGCACTTTTTTCTTGATCTGCAACCTAGGATGGATATTGTTAGTCTTAAGATGTGAGAGTAAAATGACTGAAATACTTAAGCAAATGAAATGAAAGATAAGAGCCAATATAACAGATTTGGACGGCATCACAATGAGACCAAGATGCCCTAGAGAAACCCTTTGTGGGTAAAAACTCCAGCCAAATGTGAGTATACAGTTATTTAGTGCTTAAAAATCGCTTACAAGATTGATTCCACAGCACCTTGGGCCTTCTACAAAGCTCTAATAATGTGTCTAGCTCCCCACAAACCAATCAAACTCTCTCAAATGAACTCTCAGCCCATACAACTACTAGAACAGTTATGAACATGAAAAGATACAAGACAAAATCTCACTAAGCAGCTCCCAACAAAGGTACTTTGTTGTAACTTGTACCCAAAATAAATTTTTTGCTTCAATAAGGCATTTTGATTAAAATGGTCTAAATCTTGTTAAATTGTTGTCAAAAGTTAGTATTAGGTCAAACAAAACATGGGCTTTTTGTGGGTTTATTGTCCAAAGGATACTGGCAAATTTTGAAAATTAGGGTTTGAGGCCCCTGTTTTTAGGAAAAACCCTAAAATAAGATCTTTACAGAAATGACTGAAAATAATTTTGATTGGCTTATTTCACTTCACGATCACACTGGTCAAGTCAGAATCAAGAAAAAGTCAATTTTGCTTTGGTGGGTCTACTTCACTTTTTCAGGAGAAAAGTTGGGACCTTCGAGGTCAACAATGGCAGATGGCCAGATACCAAGTGTCGAAATCTAAGCCTCAAACACTTCAGCGAAGATTCTATGGTGAAAGATGCTTCACGACGGAGGGGATTTTCAAAAGGTAAAAAATATTCTAAGTCTGGTAACAATACGCCTTGCTACAAGGGAGATGCCTTTCCAGTCAACGCCCTAGTCAACTTTGTAGTGTCCGTGCATGTAAGAATGGTGAAAGCAATCACAATGGTAAACATACTCGCGTCAGCAGCAACAATGCTCAAATGCAGTCAACCCAATCAAGCAACACGGTGATCGCGAAGCGCAAAAAGGTGAAAATCATCAAAAAATGATCAAGTTTGGAGCCAAAAGCGCCCCTATTGGCTAGGGGCGCCCTTGAATTTGAGAGGTCAAATGCAATTGTTAACACTTGCAAAACCAGTCATCTTCTCCAGAATTCTGCTAGCTTTCTAACGAATCATCAAGCAAATCCAACAGATTTGTCAAACATCGGCAAACGACGGCAGAGGCAGAAGATGTTGAATGTCAACAAACATCGAAAATGGCAATCTGTTACGGAAAATGCACCCCTGTAGCCTAGGGGCACCCAAGAATAAAAGCTCTCAATTGTCAGTTTTTGGATTAACAATCTTCAGGTGATCTCAAATTCAGCCTAGCTTCGCGATGAATCCAACAACCAACTCAGAAGATATATCAAACAACAATGGCCGTTGATCCAGCGAGCACATAAAACGGAGGATGAAATGAAAGTCAAAAGGTCAATTGTACCTCTGCAGGACAAGGGCGCCTAGACTTTTGGTCAACCAAATGAGGTTTTTAGCAACTGTCTTCTTCAAGAGATCTGCTTAGAATCCTTCTAGCTATGCGATGAATCCAACAGCCAGCTCTCGGGACTTGTCGAATGTTCATAAACGAAGATCTAGTGTAAAACGTTGGAGGCAAAGGAAAATTGTAAAACGTGGAAAATTGACTGTGTTAAAAAAGATGCACCCTTCTTGGAAAAGGCGCCCAACTTTTTGGGGCCTCAAAGGCAGCTTACAGACTTCGTGACTCCTAGGAACATTTCTACAGAGTTGATCAATCTCTGCGATGAGATCGTCGGCATGAACATCGGAGCAGGCAACGAGGGTCAAACTGGAGCATTTTGTCAAAGGTTACAAAGTGCAAAATGTATCTCAAAGGCACAAAAGCGCGCCTACAGGCCAGGGGTGCCTAGGAATTTGACCCTCATAAATCAATTTTTAGACGTTGCAATACTAGTCATTCTTTCCAGAATTGAAATGGTTTTTCGTTCCATATCTTGGCATGTTCGCAAGATTCATCAATCAACGATGATTGCAGATTGAAGCACGGAGGGTTAAATTGAAGAAGTTGAAAAGCATCTAAAAATGGCTAAGTTTGGTGAGAAAAGCACCCTTCTGGCAAAAGGCGCCCAAGATTTCAAGCCACCAGATTCAGTTTTTAGGGTTTTCAACTCCCAAGAACATCTTTTCAAACTTGATCCAACTTCGCAATGAATTTGTCAGCCAAGCTTCAGGATCAACCAGGTGAGTGGAATTCAGGGTCAAACAGAGGCAGTTCGTCACAACAGAAGTTGAAAATCTTAAAAAAATTTCTAACTCCCTAAAGCTTGGATGCCTAAAGTCAAAGTGGGCCCAGTTGACTCTTAGTTACGATTTTTGCATGCTTCCTCTTGCATGTGGCGTCCCAAAACCAGTGGAGAACTTGCAATTAACAAGGCAAACAGGCACATTGACTCTTCAATTAGGGTTGGCGCCATAACTGACACTCTCACATCCAAAATGGATATTTATTCATGCATAGGCGTCATTTCTCCATTATTTCTTGCAGGTTGAAGCTAAAAACAACTATTTTCTCTCCAACGCCTTTTGAAGGATCTAACGAAGGCCATTTTTCAGTGTTCTTCGCAGTTCCAGGTTCAGGTTGCACAGAGGAATATTTTTCCATACTCCATCTTTCCAGCACGTTCTTGCCAAGAATTCATTAGATTGGGTTTATACAGAGGCGTTTTTCTTGAGGATTGAAAGAGGCAGTTTATAACTTCTATCTTCTCCCCCTCACATTTCTTCTATCATTGTCTTAGATTTTCTCGCATTTCCCAGTAAACGACATTTTTTCACAGATCTGGCCTTCTGGGTATGTTCAGCACAGTATTGGCAACAAAACCCACATGCCAGAATTTTTCGAGAAAATTGCCCGCTACCCCCTATTTTTAGGGTTTTTGAAAAAAGTCATCATTTCAAAAAATACTGGGTTTGTTTAGCTCTTAGGCGCATACAATACCCATGTGCCAGAATTTTCTGGGAAAAATAAGCTCCTACAACCCTTGCAGCTTCTACCCCGAGAGGTTGTTGCATGTCAAAGGAAAAGTCACTTTTTCAAAATTTTGACGTTGTGGGTTTGTTCAAAAAGATATTCTCTACAAAACCCACATCTTAGAAATTTTTGTAAAAATTGCCCCCCAAGAAGCTATTTTTAGCCTCACCAAAAAAAGTTGCCCAAACATATTTGTGTTTATAGTCAAAAGTTTAGTTTTTTAGAATACAATTCTCCCAAGTTGAATTCAAGACCAAATTGGTCTTGCTTCATGACTTTCTAAAAATGGATGACACCAATTTACATTGAGCACAACAGTGGTTGATTTGGGACAATTTGACAGGCATATACACTCAAAGTCCACATGGTTTCATACCTCGTATATCTGATAGCCTTTCGAGGCCAGTCTAGAGGGTTGAATACCGTTGGAACTCTACGTGTGCAGCGAGTTCGTGTGCATTTCTTGTAGCTAGAGTGTTCGCAGTCAAACTTCGCGGTTTCATCATGCAACACTCTTCCATTGAGAAGAATCAAGAAAAGCATAAGAAGCATAAAGCTGCAGAAGAAACAGAGGTCATCACTCCAATTATAGAGCCGCCAAAGTTACCAATCAGTGAACTGCCAGTTGAAGTGTGCAAATATTTCTAGGATTGCTCAAGTTGTTGACAGGTAGTAAATTGACAGTTGAGACATGTGACGACCTTCAGATGATGAGGCAATTAACAACTTCTTGAAGGAGTTGATTACTCGAGATCACGGCCAGTGAACTGCCAGTCAAGACGTCCTACCTTTTCCAAATAGACATTAGACACAACAGTTAACTTGATGCTTCTTTCCAAATTAACTCGCTGTCCCACCAATCGTGCATGTCTATTTTGAAAACACCTATGTACATATGGAGTTCTAGTTTAGTTTAGAATTAGTTAACTAAAGTAGCTTTTCCAGTTAACTGTTAGCTTACTTGCATGTTGGCAAGAATTGAATGTTAACTCAAGGAGATTTTAGGGTTCCCTACTCCTTTGAGCTTCTATAAATAAGAGCAACCTTGCTCATTATTGTTTAACTTTTATTACTACAAAATTGTTGTGCCGTTAAGCCAACAAGCTTGGAAGTCAATATTGGTCCACTCTTTGTCTAAGAGTTGTTTGGTTGATCGCATCTTGTATGATTTCGTACTATTTGCTGTCCCAAATCTTTTGTAATCGTTGATCAAGTTTGAAGAAATAAATCAAAAGAGCAATGAGCCTTTGATCCAAAGTTTCAAGGTTTATCAACACTTGTTTTAATATCTTTGTTTCAATCTACACCTCAGACAGAGCAATGAGCCTCCGAGGGAATTTAGAGATTAGGATTATCGTTTAATGTTGTTTTTAGTAATCTTAATTTCAGTCTACACCTCGGACAAAGCACCTCACCTCCTTGGGAATTCTGTGATCTAGCTTACTGTTTGATGTTGTTTCTAATAACCTTTATTTCAGCCTACGCCTTGGACAGAACACCTCGTCTCCTTGGAAATCCCGAGATATAGTTTATCGTCAATCATTCCCAATTGCTCCTAATTCCTCTTGCTCTGTTTTTCTTGAGGATATAGGATAGATATTAAGTTTTAGCCTAGTTGTAGTTGAGATCTACGAAACCAGAAAAACCTCAGCTGCAATGCAAACGGTTTTATAACCTTGTGCCTCTACCAGCTGAGTAAAAAAGATGGGAACTTAGATTACTTTACTTTTTACGCATAACAGCAAAAGAGGGAGCTTCCCCTCCTAATTTGAAGAGCAGTTAATACTACGCATAGCTGTCTGTTGCCAATACGCACTCCAGAGGTGCAAATTGTAACGCCAACATACTTAACACTCGAGTAAACATAATTCAACCATAAACATGTTATGTATAGACTCCCTTACCATCTGGAAGTTGAAATGACCATCAAGGAAGAAATAGAAAATTTGGGATTTAGAATGTCACTAGATTCACATAACTGAGTGATGGATTTGCCTCTTCTGCCAGAGAGATGTTTTTATGTTCAGTGCTTCTACCAAGGGCAATCACACATTCACCATGCTTAGAGCAAATTCACTGCAATAGATGGCAAATTCACTGTGGCAGTTATGTTCTCGCCACTTGTATGAACTGACAATTTCACCAATTCAGGCAGAACACTTAGTTTTGAAGATCTTCCCTGCATACTAAAACCAGCACATGGATGCACCATATCACCCTGAATATTTTCCATCATACAAGAAGTTGTTCTCATCCTAAAAGATACCAATGAGCATAAAACTGGATCAATTATGGATCATTTCTGGCCACAAACCTTCTTGCTTTGAAATCACAATCCGTGTGTATTGTAGACTGTGGTGACAATGCCAAGTTTCCTGTTCTCTATCATAGTCAACACAGTTATTGATTTCGTAAGCCTTTAGGAACCCTAAATGCAAGAATTGTGTTTTTTGTAACAGATGGTACATTCCTACATAACTTGGTCAAAAGACATGGCACAGGAATTGGCTGCATTGGAACTGTTCCACAGCTTCTGTCCTGATGGAAAAAGAAAGCCTTTACACACTGACTTTTATCTTGCCTTTACCCTCAATCATATAAAACTCCAACCTTCTTTCTACATTCCTGCTAACAAATGAATTAAAACTTTCCTCAAAGTTGGATTCTTCCTTTTGAACTGTAGTAGGTTTCTTTGCAAGGCTTTCTTCTGGACTGCTGGCTAGTTTAACTTATATAGAAATGTGTTTTGTAAAGCTTTATCAAGCTTGTTAGCATTTTAATTTGTCATTTTTGTGACAACACAAAACAAAATAGTGAGGAAATCCTCTCCTGAAATTACAGGGCGGGCTTCTTGATTCAATCTATTCCTAAAATCTAAAACAAGTAAACAAATTGCAGATTATGTACATTGTACAAATAACTTTTTAGGGGTTTTGCATCTAAACAAAATACTTGAAAGAAACAATCTAGACCTATCTTTTGATCTTGGAGGTAGGAATACAAGACTGAAAGTACTTATCTCACCACAAAGTTTTCCTTTTCTGCAGCCAAACTATAACATGAATTTAAACACTGATGCTTTCTAACGATTAATGGATTCACATCAACAATGTTAGTGTTTTAGTTCACATCTTTTAGTGCAACACAAAATAGAATAGATGTGCAGTAGAACAACTATTCGAATTAGGAGAAGCTCCACTAATCTAATTTGCACAATATATACTTTATATTTACAATACTTTCTAGGCAGTTTCATGCTCATTCTAAATAAAAGTAAATGTGATTCTTTTTAAATTCACTTAGGACAAAAGGCTAACATGCACTTCCAACACTAGGCAAAAGGTTTTTTATGCTTTTTGATTGAAAGAAAACCTTAAAATTAGATGCTTACACAGTTCAACTAAAAATAGAGATTGAACAATGCAAGTGCACATAAAGATTGGGTAAGCTTAATAAAAAAACATGAATGCTTCAATGAATAAATTAATGAGATTGGTACAAAGCCACAATCTTCAACTTCAAGAAGACCTGCAATACAAACCTTGGGATTTGCTAAAAACAATTTAATTTCTCTTAGCACACATAACAAATGTTTTAATAGCAATTCAAAAGCAAGATAGGCATAATGAATTTTATTGAACGAATATGGAATTTTGGATTAACAGTAAAACTAAAAGGCAATTTCAGAAATATGCAAACTTGAGAATTACCATCCGATTCTAAGTGCAAAAGCATGTTTACAAAGCTATTGTATGAAAAAATCAAAATTAACTGCTATTTCTACTGTAAGAGTAATTGATTGCATGGAATGCAATTTTTGTTACAAAATCCTATCCTTAATACTAAAACTAAAACTATGCAACTTCTAGTTAAGTATAGATTGAATTTATTACGAACTATGACTCAATGCTCACATCTCTCACATGGCAAGAGACCTTAAGATGATCTAAAAATAGCTGATTCCGACCCATAAATAGCCAATGCTAAAAATAGAGACCACCAAAAATAGCATGGATTATATGTAGCTCCAAATAATACTATCAAGCCTTAGGATATTCTCTTTCTTTGAAAAAGGTGATGGCTAAAACTAGAGTGGTCTTAAATATCCAGTATCGAGTATGCACATCACAAGAGAAAAGATATCATGACCCTCATCAAAGTGCTTATTTAAATAAAAAATTATAATTAAACAAGTAGTCAGTGTGGCACGTCATGATAGTACAATAATTAATGTAAATGTTTGCATCTAACCATTTAAATTTGAACATTTTCCATAAATGATGGCTCTGTGAATAGGCTGCTAGAATGAGTGGGACCAAAAAGTAGGGACAGGTACTGAGCAGGTCCAAAATGCTACTGGACAAGGAAATAGTAACAAGTTTAATGATCCACCAAGCTAGAAGGAAAGTCTACAAAAGTGTGGATGAGATTGAATTGAGTTTGTGAAAGCCAGATTATCTGGCAGTAAATATAAGATAGAGTTAATGTGCATTGTTGGTAGTGCAGGTTTGATCCTAATATTCAACTAATTAGGTATATTTTGTGTATCTTAAATTCTTGTGATATAATTGCTGTTATTGTTTGCGACTTAAATTAATAGTGTTCAGTTTGTGTATACTTTCTTCTGTTATATTTCGTTCCTCTTATTACAGTATTGATGAAATCCCATTTGTGTTCTCACTTCAAAATTCTTTCCTCCAATACATTGAAGGCATGCTTTGTAGTCTCATCCAGATCAGAAAGTCTGGTGCCTTCAATACGATTGAATTCACTGACCAAATTTTAGTTTCTTTTGGAACTTAAAAAAATATGATTGCTGTTTGCTTTTTGAGAAAAACTTAGCATGAAAGCTCCATAAGTAGATAGGATGTCTTGCATTTCTCGTTTGCTTCTTTCCTTTGACTTTGCAAGGGGTACTTAACTAGGACATGTTAAGCTACCACCTGGATGAACTCTGCTCTCTCTTGGATCAACTCTGATCCTTTTATCCTACTCGGATTTCCATTTCTTTTCATATGATCCTCTTCAAATCAAATCTAGGATGATTGATACAAATAGTAGGATTGTGATGCAAATTATTTGGTCCAACTATGGTTTTTATGTTATTGTTTGTAGATATTGGAAGTGTCAAGTATTTTATTTCATGCCTAGTTAATGTTATTATCGGTGCAGATCTTGGTTCCTTAGGAAGCTACTCTGGATCACCATTTTTACAACCAGATACAGAGGTCTTCCTGGAGTCTCCAGACATTGATGAAATAGGTGAAGTTTACAATAGTGAAGGTCTAGTGGTAGAGTTTGCTTTATACAACCTCATCATATAGTGGTTTATTAAGGAAAATAGCAATATACAATCATCATTGTTATAATTTACGAATGTGTGCTAATCTAAGGATATTTTCCTTTGCAGATGAGGAATTTTTTCTTGACTCCATTACAGAACCTTGCTCTCAATCTGATGAAGATAAGGAAGAATAATGTGTTACTCTGGTCATAGATATCTTGTATTTATTTCAATTTAGGAAGGTGCATTTTCATTGCAGCCTCATTACATACTTGATTAACTAACACAACCAACTCCAGTAGGTGAAATTCAGGATTTTGTAAATAAATTCTGCTGCAGATCTCCTTACAAGGAAATTTAAGACTTTAAATTTTTGTATCCATCAAATTTTAAACTTTTAGTTCAACTTACGATTGCATGCTTGACCGTCTTTTATGTATTTTTGCACCCTTGTTTATCCATATCAATGTTGTAAGTTAGTTGATTTATTGTATAACTATGATTCCTTGTGCAAATAAAGAACTGTTATCAATCTGTATGTCTTTCAATATCTTATTGAGACATTTAAAGTATTCTTGTATTCTTTTTTTTTTGAGTAAGCAATATTGGTTTACAACTTTTTGCCAAAGTAGGTGGTGTTTTTAGCAATGTGTCAAATTATATGATGTTTTATCAAGATTCAACTACATAGTTTTTGAGTCAATCTTCATCGACTCATATTTCTTTATGTAACACCAAGTTTTTGCAATGGAGATGGCAAGGGACAAGGGGATGCATTTCGAGGATAGATTTTTTGGAGGCCATTTAGGGGACGACAGGGGATCACAAAGGGGATGACTTAAAAAAAAGATGTTTTTCTTGAAATATAGAGAAATTTCAAAAATTCATATGATAACAATTACAAGGCATTCATCATGTCCATTATAAAACCTTAATACATAACATTAGTGTTAAATTGAGAGTTTCTATTGGAGTTAAACAAATGAACAAAATTTAATTGCTTTCGTAATTCATTGTCAATGTGCATATGATAAAAAAATACAACAAAATGCTCAAAAGTTACAATCTTCAACTACAAAATGACAAAACCTAGAAAATATGTTGTTGCCCCTAATCAACATCTTACATTGTTTCAAAATTAGAGTTTCAACAAGTAAAAGAAGAGTTAGAACAAAGTACCAAAGTTGTGATACCCCAACTATTTGGGTACGAGTATTAAAGAAGTAGATCAACAAATAAAAGAGGAGTTAGAACAAAGTACCATGAACTACAAAGAAATGTTGATATCAAGTGGAGATATAATTTCAAGTTTGGAAAAAGGGAGGCTCTTGAAAAGCATGTATACCATAAAATAGAGTTTTGACTCTAATGCATAACCACTATGAAGGTCCTCCTCATCCAATGGAAACCTAACTAGTCTTTCATGTGCCTTCTCATCATTTTGGGTGGTATCTTTAGGATCAACATCTTGTCATAAAACTAGAGTTTGTTGATACTTTGGAGTTTGACAATCTTCAAGTTGCAAGGCACTATGCATGACCACAAACTTCTTCACTTGTTTAGAGGTAAGTTTATTCCTTTTGATAGTGGATGAGGTTGTATGCAAACCAATCCCTCTTTGCAATATAAGAATTGATAACCTGTGAAAGGAGGCGAATGACAAGTATCTTCAACTCTGGTGTATCCTTCCATGCCATGTTCACCATCCAATAGAGTCAATTTGAGCTAATGTAGTTCACCTTTAGGTTGTTGAATGTAGGACTGCAAAGAATAGTAAAGTCAAGCAATTGTGTATGATGTAAAGTTGACTTGAATTCAACTTTTGAAGGGCTTTTGTTAACCTTTTTTTCACCTCTTCATCATCATAAGGATGCAACCTCCCAGTCTTCGGTGCATACCATTTGGGATTTAAAATAAAGATTATCATATGAAATGAGATGTTCATAGTTTTCTACTCTCACATCACAATGGGCTTAATATGTTATTCATATAATTTCAAATTAGGACCCCAATCACAATTTTTTTATTTCATCCGCTCAAGCATGTTGTCAAATGTCTCATAATTCTCTCCAAGATGAGGAGAGTCCATATTATCATATCTAATGACATTTACAACAAGTGAGATGATTGAGCAAACATATCCACAAACACAAATTTTTTAAAAAAGGACTCAAGTTACAAGCATATGAATATCCAAATCTGCTTCATTTCCTTGACCAAACTTACCCAAGAATATTCTTTATCAAGGAGATTAGTGCATAGTTTATGTTTTCTAGGGGGTAAATGGGAGACCAACAAAAGTTGCAAGTGCCACATGAAATGGGATAGGATGGATATAAAAATTTTGCAATCAAATTTAAAAGGCCAAATGCCATAGCAAGCAAGAAAATAAACAAGTACCACCAAGAAGGAGAGAGAAGAGAGAGGAGGGAGAAGGGAGGGAGAAATAGGTAGGGAGAGAGAGGTGAGAGAGAATGGTGAGATATAGTGTATAGAGGGAAGGAGAGAGTGAGTGAGAGAGGGAAGGAGGAATAGAGGGACAGTTAGGGGGAGAGAGGTGAGATAGACAAAGGGGGAGAGAGAATGGTGAGCTAAAGAGTAGAGAGAGGAGAGAGGGAGAGGTAGAGATGGAGAGAGATAGAGAGAGGGAGGAGGGAAGTAGGGAGGGAGAGAGAGGTGAGAGACAAAAGTAGAGTGGGTAGTAGAGAGAGAGGCGAAGGAGGGAGGGAGAGAGAGGTGAAATAGAGTAGAGAGGGAAGGAGAGAGAGGGATATAAAGAGAAGTAGAGAGGGAAGGAGGGAGGGAGGGAGAGAAGTGAGATAGAGAGAATGGTGAGATAGTGAGTAGAGAGGGAAGAGAGAGAGATGCAAGATATAGAGAAGTAGAGAGGGAAAAGGAGAGAGAGACAAAGGAGGGAGGGAGAGGTAGGGAGGGAGAGAGAGGTAGAGAGGGAAGGAGAGTTAGAGAGCAAGTAGGGAGGAAGGAGAAAGGGAGGGATATAGAGAGAAGTAGAGAGGGAAAGATGGAGGGAGTGAGGGAGATGTTGGCAATAAGTGTTTCCATTGATGCCAACTCAAGATTGGTTGTCATTGATGCTAAATGTGTATGCTGAAGTTTGTATATACTCTAGAGATAGTGGAAGTGTAAAGATATATGTTGATATAGTCAGCCATCATTATATGGAAGAATGATGATCAACCTGGTGTCTAAGTATGATGCAAAGGTAGGTACACATGTTCTTATGTGTTTACAATATGTTTACATTGATATTATTCCTATTTGGTGTACCACACATGGAGACATGTTGCAAAAGTTTTGCTAAGGCATTCGTTGTGTATACTCTAAGACAAAGTCATGGTATTTTGGTCTGCATCCTTCCAGAGAGCAAGACCCAGTCTTGCAGTTTAGAAGATAAGATGGTTGAGATGTGAAGGTGTTATATCCAAGAATTCATGTCATTACACCTTGTACAATGGAAGTTATAAGTGACAGTTCTGGTCTATGCTTTGGTAGATAAAAATGTTGATGAAGGCCTATTGGAATGTTTATTGAAATGTTGCATTCCTCTGGTGAGATAGATGTGGTTTTGCGGACTTGGGAATATGCTCAGAAAGGTGCATGGGTTCTTCCTTGCAAGTCTCAGATGTTTTGGTGTACAACAATGAAACATCCTATGTTTTGAAGTGCTACAATATGTCTGAAATGCTTTGTTATCATCAATTGAATGTGTCTTGTTGGTGTTACGATTTGCACCTCTGGAGTGTGTATTGGCAACAAACAGCTATGCACAGTGCGTAATGACTGCTCTTCAAATTAGGAGGGGAAGCTCCCTCTTGTGCTAATATGTGTGAAAAAGTAAATGATCTAAATCCTATATTTTTGACTCAGTTGGAAGAGGCACAAGGTTAAGAAAACCTAATTCGTTGCAGCTAAGGATTTTCTCTGGTTTTGCAGATCTCTAACTACAACTAGGCTAACGCTAAACTATCCTATTTCCTCAAGAAACAAAGCATGAGGACTTAGGAGCAGGGAATTGGGTATACGATAATCTTTAAGTTAGGATTTCCAAGGAGATGATGACATCTATCCGAGACGTAGGTTGAAAGAAAGATTATTGGCAATATCAAACGACAATCTTCACTTCTAAATTCCCAAGGAGGTGACAACAACTATCCGAAGTGTAGATATCAAACAAAGATTATTAATCACGACAACACACAATAAGCCTTACTTCTAAATTCCCAAGGAGATGATGACACCTATCCGAGGTGTAGATATGAAACAAAGCCTATTAATCACAATATGAAATAATAACTAGGACAGTAAATTGTATAAACGAGACACACATGCAATGAACGATCAAACCAACAATTATATTTAATCTAAAGTGAACAAGTACCATAATAATAACATTCAGGTAAGGCGGCTTAGCTATTTATTATCACAATAAAAATTCTTGAACAGATACAAAATAGCAATACTATAGGTAAGGTTGCTCAACATGTAATGCTATCATGTGCAAAAGTTAATTACAAATGAGCAATGGTGCTCTTATTTATAGAACTCCAAGGTGTAGGGAACCCTAAAATCACCTTGAGTTAACATGAGTCTTGCAAGCATGCAAGATTTTATTGCTAAACCTAAATAAATGAAACTATACAGTTAACTGGAAAACTACCATCAGTTAATCGAAACAAGACTAAACTAAATTGGACATGTGCAACATGCAAGTCCTTATTGAAATGAAAGTTAACTGATAACTAACATCAGTTAACTGATCCTAACTGAAAGTTTAAACTCGTCCAAAAATATCTTTGAGGAAGAGATAAGTGTGCATAAAATCAACAATTAGAACTCAAGACTAATGTTGAGTTAACTGCTACTCCTGACTCTATCCTCAGAAATAACTGCAGGATCTAACTGACAGACTACTCCAAGCCATCACGGTCTATCACCTTGTCCAGGAACTGGTCGACTGTCTCATCTTTTGGCACCTTGACGCTATCCACGATGACAGACTGCTTGTTCAACTCCTTCTCGCCATCTTTGATCATCCTCATGCATTCTCTGACCTCTTCAATTGCCTTGTTGAAACTAGTTGTCATCACTGAGAAGTGATCCAACTTGGACGCCACAGGATCTCCATCAAGATTATCACGAACAAGCCTCTCGAACTCGGTCTAGACTGCATCAAGCTCAGCGTATGTACCATTCTCAAGAAGATAGTGGCACGAAATCCGAGTGATAAACCCACTTTTGAGAGCTCCCTTAACATCCTCTTTGAGCGCAACCATCCTTGTAGAGATTCTCTCATACGTGTCCACTTTGAAGAGATGTTCTCTCCAAGCGAAAACCTTCCTTTTATACTCTTCTTCTACAATGGCGTCGTATGCAACTGCTAGTTGAGATATGAGAATCAGGTCCTTCGGCTTGCCCTCTGCTATAGACAATTCAAGTTGATGAATCCCCTGAAGAAGACCATGCGCCTTGTACCTCAACTGATATAACTCTGTGAGAAGGTATCGGCCTGCAACAATGAAACCTTCAATCCAGTTGTCCAAAAGCTTTCCATGATTGATTAATCGATCCAACTTTTGTTGTTCTGTAGGTGTCCCTTGAAGGTGTGGAAGACCAGGTGCTTTGCTTGAGTTTCCATGAATGAGATCTGAGATGTACTGCCAAAGTTGCTTGATTTCAGCCTTAAGAGTTGCCTTATCCTCTCTATCCTTCAGGATGCGCTCTTCAAGATTACTTGCGACAACCTTAAAGAGGCTCACGTCCGTTTGCCAAGTGCTCCTGCCAAGATTTGCTTTGACGAAGGTGAAATCACCAACTTCAACTTCATCCAGGGTCTTGCCTTCTGGTGGTGTAGCAACTTCAATGATGATCTCTGCTTCAGGAGTCTTCTCTACGTGCTCCTGCTTTTTGACCTTCTTGTTTGATCTATCCTGATAAGGATCGCCAAACTTAGACAAATCAAGCTGATATGAATGCTTTCGCCTTCGTCTTCCCAAAGACCTCTCGAGACAACATGAATGATCAATGTTATATTCTCGAGGAGAGATTGCTACTGTTGTATCAACCTCTGATGGATCAACTAGCGTTGAGACTTGCCGAACTGGTGATTCTGGCTCTAAGTCTATATCAATGGGAGGTGACTATGGTGAAAATGACACATAAGGAGATGAAGAATCGACTTTATCCTGTATCACTGTCTCCATTGGAACTTTCGGCGCTTGCTCGATCTGCTTCTGCTTCCGTTTTCCTGTGCTTCTCCCCTTCGTATTCCCACTAACTCTGACATCTTTAGGTGGATGCATGACGACCTTAACTCGAGGCCTCGCCCTAGATGTAGAAGTGAAGAAAACCCTACAGGCGGCTCCGTAACTAGAACTGTCCTTCACCTTCTCTTGTTGTCCAAGAAGTGCATGCTAGTTTTGATAACTGTTCTTGACATGTCCTCAATTGAAGTATTCTCCTTGGCGTACCAATCTGGTTGGCGAAGTAGCTGGCGAGCAACTTGATCTTTGACGAATGTTTTAAGTAACAACTCTCCGTCATCATCTGACAAACCCTCAACATCTTTTGATAGAAAATCAACAAGCTAAGGAAGAGTAAGTCTGCAGTAATGATGTCGGCGCACTTCAAATTCGTCTTTGCAGTTGGCCCAAAATTCCTCAAGTGCTGGCTTGTGTGAATTACTTCACTCCAACCGTGCTGAGTAATGACCCAATGGATCATAAGAATTCCTCTCAATGAGATACTCGAGATTGAGTTTTTTTAACTTGTTCATCATTAACTTGCAATCAACAACTATCTTGCATTTGTAAATACCCCATCCGAAAGGAAAGGTGAATGCTTGCTTGTGCCGATTGCGAAGAAAAGAGTGAACTTCTTGAGCTTGTCTCAGAAAATCCTTGAATAGAACCTTGTTTGACGGGTACCTAGGTAGCATCAGAGGTTCTCCGGTGTAACTGTACACTCAAATATATGTGAAAGTGGGGAATTGAATGAACCAATCCGCCCAAATCTCCATTATTGATCTTGCCTCTGGTGAGATCCTGATGTGCATTTCATACCGAGGTCTCTGACTGTCTTCATTAGGAAGCGATCTTTGAAATCCTGTTCAACCTTTGAGAACTCCAATTGAGAGTAATATTCATGAACATGTTGAACGCCAACAGTTCCATTGGTCTTCAAATGTCTAAAATTGCCTTGAAACGCAATTAAGTAGACCAGATAAGACACCATGTGAAACTCGTGGATTTTAAGGAATCCTGTGATTTGTTGGTGAAGATACTCGTTGATTAACATGGCCCAGTCAAAGTGTTCCTTGTTGTCGATAATTCGGGAAATGACATAGAGCATCCACGGTTAGAAAATACTAGCTTCCCCCTGACCTGTAACCCGGTTGAGCAAAGTTATCAAGATAGCAACTTCATCCTTGAACTCCCCATGCCCAACCTTCTTTGGCATGTTGGTCTTCTGCTCTTTTAACCATCTCTGAGCAACCTTTCTCTAAGATCTTTCTCTATCTCTGTGCCATATCTTGTTGCAATCCTCAATGGCTATGGTAAAATTGTCTGAGCGAGGTGGAATATCAAAGCACTTCTCGATGTCCCTCGGCTTGAGACTGCAAATGACCCTCCCATCAGCTAATTTGATTTGTCTTGTGGATGAATCGTAATGATTTATGCAAGAAATGACGAACTTAAGATCAAAAACCGTGATAGGAATAGATGTTGCCGCCAACAATCCAGAATGCTCAAAATTCTTCAATGTGGTGCTACTAACGCCTTCCAATGTGCTCAGTTTGACCATTGGATAGACATGACCCAAGTTTGTTTATGAGGTTTTTAAAAATTCATGCACAAGGACCAATTTGGCCTTGTAATCTATAGGGTTGAATTGCATTTTGAAAATATGGATTTTTGACTGTAAAGTTGGATATGTTCAGACAAATTTTAGAAAAAGCTAAAAAAGCTCTAGATGAGGCTAAAAATAGCCAGTTGCAAGAAATTTTTTTAGAATTTTTCTAAAATGTGGGTTTTGTAGAGAATTGAATTCTAAGCAAACTTAGATCGTCAAAAATTCAAAAATTTGATTTTTAGCAAGGCATGCAAAGGCTTTTCAGTCAAGAACTATAGGGGTTTTAGGGTTTCCAGGGGCAATTTTTTCTCGAGAAAAATCAACATATGGGTTTTGTAGGTAATGAAATTCTAAGCCAACCTAGATGATTCGATTTTGGAAATTTTGAGTTCTTGGCCCACATGAAAAGGAAACTTCAGAAAAAAGCGCAATGCTTCCAAAATGGAAGCAGCGGGACAATTTTCTCAAAAAAATCTAAGACATGAGTTTTGTTGCTTTCGCTAAAATATGTGAACCTAGATGATTAGATTCTGAAAATTCTACCGTTTACTTTGACATGCAAGTGAAAACCTAAGACAAGGATAGAAGAATTTTAGAGATAGAAAATAGAAGTTATTATTCTGCCTCTAAAAAAGTTGCCTATGCTTGAATTGGATTTGATGAAGTCTGCATGCACTCGAAAAATGAAGTCTGAAAAATGTATCTTTTGAACAATCTGGACCTGGCACTACGAAGAGCATTGAAAAATATTGCCCGAAGCACCTTCAAATCTTTGCTTGCTCAAGAAAATGTGTTTGATTCCTCCTGTGATGTGAATAATAGACGCCAATGTAAAATAAATAAATTCAAGTCTTAAGGCGTCACAATATGCTTCCAATTCCTAAATTTATGCTCCTCCCTTTGATTGGACCTCTAAAATGCACGCCATCTCCTGATTGGACCTCCAACTTAGTTAACTGTATGAGAAATTCGCTCTAAAATGGGTGCCACCTCCATAAATTTTAGTTAACTGTGCATGCAAAAATAAGTCGCCCAATTGGAAGCAAGAATCAAGTTCAATTGAAGTCGACCAGCTGAAGATTAAATAATATTTAAGTTTAGTTCACAATCTCCACCTTTTTTGGGTGATTCATGCACTTGAGTTCAAAAGTCAAACTTTGACTTTAGGCATCATCTTTCCAGAGTTAGAAATTTTCTAGAAATTTTCATTTGCAAACCTCACCGGAGCTCATGTTCGATCATTGATTCTGATTGATTGATGTCTAGAAGACTGGCTGATAGTTTCATTGAAGAGCAGGATCAAAGCTAACAAAAAATTCCTTGAGGCTGCAAACCCCAATTCTGAGATTTGAGGCTTCAAAATTCAGGGCACCCCTAGCCTCCAAGGGCGTTTTTAGCTTCAAACTTAGACAAATTTTCACTACATTTTCATCATTTTGAAGGTAATTTTAACCTCCCTTCATCTCACATCCTTCGACGTTCAACAAAACTTCAGAACCGACTGACAAGCTCACTATGGAGCTAGCTCCATTTTGCACAAGAGCTCTTGGAGAGCACTTTTCTAAAAATCATCATCTGCTAGGTTGAAATCATGGGCGCCCCTGGCCTCCAGGGGCGCTTTTGTTCCCATATAGCCATTTTTTGAACTGGTTGAATCCACACTTAAACTCCGACTGGAGGCTATTGAGAAGTCCTCTTACCCAACTGAGTTATGCAACAGAAAGCTAGAAGCATTACAAACAGGATGAATATCTGAGATGATAAAAAAGAATGCATTTGAGGCTCGAAAACCTTGGGCGCCCCTGGCCTCCAGGGGCACTTTTGTTGTTTCTTGACATTTCTGACCATGATTAGACCTTATGTTTGACTCTTGATTCCGACAATTCGACAACTCAGATTAACCTGGTGACATATTCGTTACGAAGCCTGATCAAGTTAGAGACAAACATTATAGGTATCATTTGATCATAAACCTTCATCTGGTACCTCAAAAAGATGGGCGCCCTTGGCTAGGATGTGTGCTTTTTGGTCCAGTGTTAGTCATTTTTCATCTCCCACATTTCACATTCAATTTCCCGTATCAGGTGCTAGACAGATCTTCCGGATTGGTTGATAGGCTCATCGTGAAGCTGATAGTATTGTTACCTATTTTTAGCTACAACTCCAAGCAGGTGGAGCTGAATTTGTATTTATCAAAGAAGGTACAAAATTTTCTGCTTAAGTATTCATTACGTTCCAGAACTTTGATTACTTATGAATTTCAAATGTTATTATGCAAATCTCCGTAACAAAGGAACTCATAAATTTGCATAGAAGAATGTTGTTTTTATTCATATTGGAAAACCTGAAGTCCCGCACAAGCCGCATGAGTAGCCAATTTGATATTTATAAATCAAATGATGAATACAGAAAAGAAATGTATATCATACAACTGGAAATAATGTAAACATAATATAGAAGGTGATTCGTCATTGCCTGGAATGACGAATCATCGTTACACTTGAAGTCTTTAGTTGTCATGCTTTCAAATTGATCTAGCTTCAGACTCCAAAGGCATCTGCAAATATGATGAAATGTGGTATTAGAGATGGTCTCTAAGCAACGACAAATCATATCCTATCATATGCCTACACTACCAACATAAATATAACACACATTCGATTAGGCATCCATTAGATGATTTCACTGTTCAAAAGAAAACAAAATTCAATGGAAGCTTTTAGCTTCATTTATTTTTCTAACATGTTTGTTTAAGTGTGCAGGTACAGGTATAATCATCATTCCAATCAACAAATATGCTTATGAGTGGTGTGAAATGTGGCTCCCACAAGGGTTGAGCCTAGCTCAAACAATGTAAAAGCTGGGCAATCACAATTATTATGTTCACAGGTAAAAATAGAGCAATGACAACATTATGATATTCTCTTAAATCATGCCTTAATGAATGCATGATCGTTTGATCATCAAACTCATAATCAAGGAAAGCAATCATAGAGTTGCACAACTATACACAGTCCACATAAGACCAAAGTGGAGCATCATCATCATAATAAATAGTCACAGATGCAAGGAAAGGAATAATCACATACCATCTTCATAAATGAATAATTGATCAAGTAGCCTTTAATTTATTATGATGGAAATAGAATTGAACAAATCATCTGTTTTCTCATCATTCAAACTCTTTATAACTTCAAAGCACCCTTACAAAGCTCAAGAGATCATGAATAAAGAATGGTTAGCAACTGTGGATAGTGATGTTCCAAATGCTAGGGTGGCAGTCCTCCATGGGGTATAGGACGGTGAGTAACAAAGATAATGAGGAATTGTACAATCTTTAAAGCATAAAGTTGCAATGTCATTCAAAAAGAGAGAATATATCAAATGAAGGAGAGTTCTTTTAGCATCCTTTGAATAAGCTAGAGGAGCAGCATAAGGAGTTTATCATTCACAACAAAATAAAATCTTTCTTCTTTTCTTTTATATAAAAGTAGGGAAAGCTACAAAAAAGGAGTTCCATTCAATCTTTTGCTGAGAAACATAAAGTTAAGAAGCTCCCACAGAAGCATAAAGCAAAAAATGCTGACAGAGTAAGAAAAATCATGATAACCATGCAAGTAGGACAACTTGTACATTGGTGACAATCATTATGTCTTCAAGTTGTTAACAGAAAAATCTGCATGAAGTGATATGGAGTACAGTAGATTTTTCATTGGTAATTGCTGACTTCTTATATGAAATTCAGATCGTGCAACATGAAAGAAGGATAAGAAAGGAATAACTGATTTAACCCAGATTTTATTTCTCCAAAAATGCAAAAAAGAATAAAGACAAGCCGTTTCCTGAAGTTCAGATTATTATGCTTTCCTCTTTATTTTAAAGGAAAACAACTTTAAGGTACAAATTTTCAGTGGTGTTATTTCCAAATTTTTCCAAAAAATTCAAAACAAAAGAAAGCTATGGCCTCTTATGAAGTTACTGGGAGGAGATGTGAAGAGGCTGATTCATGGCCATAAGCATAAACAAAACCTTTTTTAGTGCTCTTATAAATCTCGCGGCTCTGAGATATTTAAGAGTTTGTGTTTTCTGAGAAGATGTGAAAAGAGAAAACGGACAAAGTCATGACCGTGGCTAGCAAAGAAATGAAAAGCTCAAAATTTTTAAAGAAAATACCCAACTTGTTGCTTGCATCCGCGACATAAGAGCATACTTTTTCTTTGTTGCCAAGAGAAAAGAATTCACTATATGCAATAAAAGCTTCAGAAATTCACTATGGCGGCCTCACAGTAGGAGAAATATCAACATAATCAAAAGAATGTATCAGAAATACACAAGGCTGCGGTCTTAGCTTACCAGATGGACTAAACCCATAATTTTTTGCACAAAAAGAATTAAGAGTGGAAACTCAAGCTTTTACAAACAATGGAGATAATTTACTAACCAACAGTTCGAGTTTTTTGCATAAAAATCTCAACATTGCTTCCAGATTTCTCCACAAAGTCTCAGCTTCAACTCTCAATCAGCAGCAGTTCAAACCCTAATACTTTCACCATGGCGGCATGACAAAGAAGTTTCTCCAAGAAGAATGCAATAATTAAAATGAGCATATTTTAGGGTTCGACAACTTTCAACCAAATGCCCTAATTCGAATCATGGTATTTTTATCATGTTTTAAAATAAAATCATTTTATTTTATTTCACCCATGGTCTAAGACTTAAGACAAAAGACCTATTGATTAAAAGAGCCTGTGAGTTTTCCTTTTTACATTATCATCTATTTTAGACCAATGGTGAATCCACTTGTTTTGCATGAAATTGACAAATCAGAAATGTATTTAAATATTAATGGTAATAACCACAAATGATTACCTTAATATTTACTTATATTGCTCAAAAGGAAGAACTATCATACATTAAATATTAAAATAATCATTTATGGCTATTTTAATATTTAAATCAAACAATCCTTTTTTCCAAAATCATGCAAAATAGACAAGTGAAATTGAACTAAAGATAGTAGGTGTGACTTAGAGTTCTATTTGTGACTTTGAGTCAAACCGAGATCAGTTTTGAGTGTTTTTGATCATGCACATTAAGAGGAGGAGTTTGCAATATCCACAGTGCAGTTTACATTGGTAATGACTCCTTTTTTCATGCATTTTCTCTTTTGCTCGTGAGAAGATATTTTTTTCAGATCACTTTCAATTCCACTTCCATGCATTTAGAGGCATTCTCGAGTTATTTTTTAGTTATACACATTGTGACACAGAGTTCTGAGTTGTTGAAGCTCAGTTACAACATTGGTGGGCCCTCTTTTTACATTGTTCTCTCTTCTGCTCGGATTTCACATTGGAGATGTCATTTTCACTTCAGTTCTATTACTGGTTGCTTTGTGCATGCCTTTTGTATATATTGGATTTTTTTTTTTATCTTTTTCCTCTAGTTCTTGTTTTCCAGCCTTTGCATTCTGCAGAGTGAATTATCTTGTAACTCAGCTTTCATATTCAGATTAATACAACAATAGGTTTACAAGTTCAAATTGTGTTATTTAGTAGAAGATTCCTTCGATTTCCAACATCTTCAAGTTTTTCCTTCTAGATTTCAGGCGTCATTACTATGTAGGATTTGATCGAAGAATTATTGTGTTTTCAGTTTTGAAACCTTTAATTTTTCTGTCTCCTTCATAAATGTTTGTATGCAGTTTAGTTTAAATTCAATGGTTATACACTGTGCATGTAATTGATTAATCGGTTTAGTCGTGAAAACAATGTTTTCCCTCAAAATTGTATTGAGTCAAAGCCTCTGTTTAAAACATTCAAGTGACTAGACTATCAAATCAGGTTGTGCAGATTAAAGTACTGAGTAATCATTTTGTGAGTCAAATTGCAGTTTAGTTTTTCTAATTAGGTGCATCACCGAAGTTTTCATTTTTGGTTCATGTTTTCAGTTCAATCTCTCTTACCCTTTTCTCAAAATAAATTATTCAAGTACCAAATTAACCATCATATAGGAACCGACCTAGAATCTAGAGGTCTATCTTCGCCATAAGAACACCCACAGCTTGAAGATAGTTCCCATGTTTCAACAGATTGTTGAATTTAGTCATTCATGAATTCAGGTGCAATATGTTTGACAACAAGTATTCCAGAGAAGTCTTCTTGGAAGTGACAAATCTCATAAATAAAATCTAGGGCGCCCCTGGCTAGTAGGGGCTCTTTTGCTCTAGAGTCGAAAAAATTTCAATGATTTTAAAACACCCTGGCGAAAAATCCCTCTGAGACGAAGCACCATTTTTCACATATCTCACCATAGATTCTTCATTTGAGCGTTTTAAGCTTAGATTTCGACACCTGGTCTTTGGCCATATGCCATTGATGACCTCAGAGGTCCTAACTTTCCACTTGAAAAAGTGAAAACTACCCACCAGGCTTAAACTGACTTTTAACTGAATCTGACTTCACCATTGTGATCGTGAAGTGAATTAAGCCAATTAAAACAATTTTCAGTCAATTTTGACAAGTTTCAATTTTTAGGGTATTTTTTTTACGTAAAAATAGGGGCTAGAAACCCTAATTTTCATTTTTTTCAAAATTTTCCAGTATCTTCCTAACATCAAACTGATTAAAAGCCCATACTTGATTTTCCCAAAAACTATGTTTTGACATCATTTTTACAAGGTTTAAACTATTTTAAGCAAATGTCTTAATGAAGCAAAAAAAATTGGTTTGGGTACAACATTAGGCTCCATCTGGTGACCATGTTGGATACTTACGACATAGGAGAATCGAGATTCTCTGTGTTTTTGTAGACCAATGACTTATCAGTTGGGCATATGGAGTTAGGACTTTCCCTAATCACCTATAACATTAAAAACTTTCCTTAAAAAACACCTAAAACAAGACTACCTAAAATAACCTAAAAACACAACAAAACTTCACAAAATGGGGAAACACATTATGACATAACGAAAAACAAAAATTAGTTAAAGAAAATTATTTACAAAAATTCACTCCTCCCTTAGAGGGTTGAAGTGTTTGAAATATTGCCCGCTGTATGACAGCGGGAGGAACCTTCCATCCTGATGTGAGAGAAAGTACGTGTTCTCTCTTGCGGATTTGTGGATTCGAAAGGGCCCTAGCCACAAGGAATCAAATTCACCATGCATTCCCTTAGGCTCATGCCTTTTGTTGCATAGCAGGACTTGATCTCCAATCTTGAAGTCTCTCTAACGAGCCTTCTTGTCAAAAATATTCTTCACTCACTCTTGATGCTGAGTAATTCTATTGACAACCTCTACCCTTTCCTCTTCAAGCTTCATTAGGTACAATATTCACTTCTCGATTGGATCTTTATTTTCTTCATCCTCCATTACAAACGCTAGCTGTAAAGCAGACAACTCCAATGTGATGGGAAAAACTTCTTTTGTACCATACAAAAGTGTAAAAGTCGAGGTATCGATGGCTCTTTTGGGAGTGATTCTATCCGCCCAAAGAGCATCATATAACTTTTTGTGCCAAGCCCACTGATTTGAATCAACCAGCTTCCGCACGGTTGTGACTATGTTCTTGTTTGACGATTCGGCTTGTCCATTACCTCGAGGGTAATAATTTGATGCGTGTGACAACATGATGTCGTGATCAAAACAAAACTCCAGTAGCTCCTCTTACGAGAAACATGCCACATTATCAGTCACAATTTTACGAGGCACCCCGAAGCGTGAAATGATGTTCTCCTTCAAAAAGTCATAGACAACTTCAGAAGTAGCTCATTTGGTAGGAACTCCCTCAACCCATTTTGTAAAATAATTTGTGGCTGTAAGGACATGGGTATGCCCCTTGCTAGAACGTGATTTGATAGGACCTACAAAATCCATACCCCATTTATGAAATGGAGCATTGATAATCACTGGCCTGAGTGGACGAGATGCCAATTTGACTTTTCCAGAAAACTGCTGACACATCTGGTACCTATACACCCATTCATATGCGCCACGAAACATAGTTGGCCAATAGAACTGTGCTTGTAGGATTTTAAATGTAGTGACCCTCGATGAAAAGTGTCCACCACGTGCTTGACTATGAAAAGCTTCCAACAATCTTTGTTGCTGGTTTCTCCCAACACATAATAGGAAAGTTTCGTCAAGGCCACGCTTGTACAAAATGTTATTGATAAGCACGAAGTTCTGTTCTTTTAGCTTCAATGTTCTCTTTTTTTGTTTTTCCATGTGATGTGGAAATTCTCCATAAGTTGAATAATACCACAAAGCTGTGTACCATTCCTCTGCAAAATCAACAAATAGGACCAAAGGAAGGTTCTCTTCAATTTCTGGTTTAGGTTCAATTCCATTATTGCTTTGACATTTTTGATCTCCATCTTCTGCCAAATACCGAAAAAGACCTTGCTCACAGACGAGCTTGGTTGGCTTAATCTCTAGATCATATTCTTGAACTTTTGCAATCCAGTTTCCTCTTTTCGTGCCCATCTCCTATTGAGTTAGCACACTTTTAACCATTGGATTAGTGACAAACACCATTGTATGTGAATTCAAAATATAAAACCTAAAATCCTTGACAACTCTGATGACAACATACACATTCTTCTCAATTTTAGAATAACACGATTCACTATCCTTAAAACTGGCACTCATGAAAGCAATTGGAGATTCTCCTTCTTCACTGAGCTTCTGAGTCAATATAGCAGACAATGTGTGTTCTGATGCATAACAATAGAGGATAAAATCCTTCCCAAAGTTAGGACGAACCAACACTAGCACATTAGCAATAGCTTCTTTGATTTTGATAAAGGCATGATTTCCTTCTTCTGTCCATATGAAAGTGGACGTCTTTTTCATCATGGTTGAGATCTACTTCGCTAGATTTGAAAAATTTGGTACAAACCTCCTAATAAAGTTGACTTCTGAAAAAGGAGTGCACTTGTGTTTTGTTGTTTGGAAGAGACAGGTTTTTAATTGATTCCACCCGATTCGGGTCAATTCTGGTCCCCTCTTTGGAAATGATGTGGCCAAGTAACTTGCCCTCCGTCATCGAAAGATAGAATTTTTTGGATTCAATGAGATCTTGTGATACCTGCATCTTTCAAACACTTTCACGAGGTGTGAAAAGTGATCTTCCCATTTATCTGAGAAAACGGTCAAGTCATCAAGGTAGACAACTATTATCTTGTTCCTGAGATCCCCAAAAGCCAAATCCATGGCCCTCTCACACCGACATTGATAAGGCCGAAAGGCATCCTCTCATAAGTAAACGTTCCCCATGGCGTGGTGAAAGCTCTCTTGATCTGATCCTCCTTTTCCATTGCAATCTGATTGTATCTGAAGAAACCATCAAGAAGAGATAGCATGTCCGAACCGGTGACTATATGCAAGGTATGCTCCATGATTGGTAAGGGGTAATTGTCCTTCAAGAATGATTGATTCAAATTCCTAAAATCCACGCAAATTCTGATCTCACCATTCTTTTTGCACATAGGAACTATGTTAGACACCTAGGTGGAGTGATGAATTGGAAAAATTATCTTTGAGTCCACCATTTTTTGAATCTCCGCATAGATAGTATCTTGGATTATAATTTCTTTTCTTTTTCCTGAAAGGATTGACATCAAACTTCAGAGGAATTGTATGTGACAATTCTACAGGTGTGAAGACCTTCAAGCCTTCATAGGACCAGACAAATACATCCTTGTACTATTTGAACAAGGTGGTAAAATTCTTAGCTTCTTCTAGAGTACAACACTTGCCCAAATTGAAAAACCGAGGCTTGTCTTCAGTTCCAATGTTTACTTGGTAATGCTCAGCAAAAGTATTAACACTTGACATCTTTTGATCTTGGATGTATTGGTCATGCCGGTCAAAAATATTCTCTAAAGACACTAGACCCTTGGGAATTAGATTTCCTTTCAGTTGTATGATCCCAAAATCTGTAGCTTCAAAATCTTCAACAAGTGATTCTTTAAAAGGAGTAGAACTTCCTTCAAAGAACAACTCTTTGTAGTTGTCTCCCATTATGAGAAATTTTGCAATGCCATCATCGTCATCAAAGACTTTCCAGTTGTTTGAATTATCTGGAACAATCGGCTTGTAGATTAGCTCAATAGCAAAAGTATTCTGACAAAAATTAGAATGTGGCATGAAAAGAGCAGCAGACACCGCAAGGGCATCGACTCTGCTATTATCTAAACATGGAATATGTTTGATGTCAAACACCTCAAACCAGTCGATGGCATTCCACACCCTCTGTTTGTAGGATTGAAGGCATTGATTTTTGACCTGGAAATGATCTTTGATCTGCTTGATAATCAACTCTACATCTCCTTCGACTCTAAGTAACTTGATCCCCATATCCTTTGCATTCTTGAGACCTAATAAAAGTGCCTCATATTCCACTGTATTATTCGTGCATTCAAATTTCAACCAGTATGAAAATGGATATAGACGACCTTCGGGAGAAGTGATCACAACTCATGCTCCTGAGCCTGATGTTGAGAAACTGTCGTTGAGTTGCATCATCCACACTTTTGATTCTTCATATGATGTAGTCGTGGAAAGTGCAAAATTTTGACTGTCTTGAGTTACTTCAGACATCATAGCATATGTTCCCGGACCCGTGTCTTGATATAACACTTGTGCCTGGGGGTCCTAGAACTTCACCACTGTAAAACTTGACTTGGCCTTAGGTTCTAGCTTGAAACTACCATTCTTCAATGGGATTGTCATGAATGACCAATCCAATTGAATTTTGCGTCCGAGGTCTTTGCAGAAGCTCCTACTGAGTGACATCCCATAACTGGTTGGAATGTTAGCTACCAAGATAGTCATCATAATTTTCTTTTCAAGACAGGATGCTAGCCATACTTGTGCATCTTTCAATTGTCCAACCAATGACACTGACTTTGATTCAAGTTAATAACACTTGTCATGAGTTTTGGTGCATGAAAGTCCCAATACATTCATGATCTGTAGGGGCATGACGTTGTTTGAATCTCCGCTATATATGATACAATTTATTAGTTTAAAACCCACTATATACAAAGATATATAGAATGGTTTTGGTTTGTCTTCTTATGGCACATATGACTCTAGCAGTGTAGGCTGGATTGCAACCTTCATCTTTACAACCTTAAGGATTCTCTCCAATTGCTATGGATGATCCTGAAGATACTCCAATTGTGAGATTTGTACCTTCGTCATCATCATGGAAGACACAATGTCGAAGTTTGTTGAAGACGAATCTTGAGCAACCGACACATTGTTCTCTTGTGAAGATTTGGAATTGGAAGTGGAAGGAACTTCCTTTCCCTTTTCATTTGTATTCTACTTTTCCTCTTCTTCTTTTTGTGCTTTTAAGTGTTGTGCATGTGTAAACACAGGTGATGAGATGTTCTCATGATTGACCACAAGAGAGAATTGGCAGTATTCTTCTTCTTCTTGTTTATTAACGAGTTCTCTATCGAAGTATCCCATAGTAGAGTTGCCATCAAAGTTGTCCATCTGTGGTGAGACAAAATTTGTAGTTGGTGAAGGTATGAAACCTGCACTTGGAGCAACATCAAAAAATCCCATTGGCTTATTCATACTTTGATTTTTTGAACATGTGCCTCTGGTGTGTGCATCAAAATCATGGAAAATGCAATAGATTGTAGCCTTCTTAGCATCAACCGATTGTCTTGGTTATCCTTGCGGAAACCTTGGCTTGTAATTGTTGAATGGATGGAAGTTATTCCTCTTTAGCTAGTATGGCTGCGAAGGTTGATATGGTGGTGTAGGCAGTGCTTGCTGCCCTTGAGTGGGTGATTGTATTTTGAGGATAGTCACCTCATTGGCTACCTTTTGTAGGAGTGGATTAGCAGATGCTTGAACAAGCGGTCTGATTGAATCATTCTTCATCTTTCCCATCGTGATCATGTTATCTTCAAGATTGATAACTTCTTCTTGTGTAAGCTGTAGATCTACACCTTAGCCCACCTTGAAGAAAAATGATATTTCTGACAGTAGTACGTTGATAAAGCTACTCATCAAAATCTCATCAGATGGATTGAGAGTATAGGAAAGACGTGTGACAAGGCGGTTAAACCTTGCTATGAATTCCCTCATCGGTTCAGTAGGCTCCATCTTTGAGTTTGAGAGTTGTGCAAATAATTGATGACTATCCTCAGTGGGCTTGAATCTTGACAAGAATCTTTCACTCATGTCTAGCCAACTTGTAATAATGTCGGGTTCAACATGATTGAACTAGTCTGCAGCGTTGTTCTCTAGGGTCTCTACAAAGAGATGAACGACGATGTCTTCATGTGAAACATGCAAAACAGAACAAGCCGTTGTGAATGCTGAGATGTGTTCATCAGGGTGTTGAGACCCATCACCATGGAATATAGGGAAATGCTTTCACGATCCATTGGGCAGTTCATGGTGTCCTGCTAAGGCCAATGGTTCGATGTTTTCACCCCAAGGTAATGGGGTTGGATGTCTTATGTTCCTTGCATTTTGGTCGTTTCCATTGTTGTTGTTATCACCCATTGCTTTAGCTGGGACTGGAGATTCTTTTGGTTCTTCTAGGAAATGCTCAGGAACCTCTTCAAAGATCGACTCTTCTTGAAAGAGAGGATTATTTCTCCTTCTCATGTATACTAGGTGAGCCAGGATGCTTTATTCCCATGCGGGTGGTGGCAAAACTAGTCTACCGGCTATAAGATCCACTCTTTCTTCTTCTTTTTCCAGAGTAGTAGCTGCATTCCTCCACTAAGTAGTTGATGTGTGAATTTCAAAGATAAAACTGCACAGGATACTAATGATGTTCGATTGCTTTGCTTCAATGTGTACAAAATTTGGTTGTATGATGGCCGAAGTAAGTCTTGGTTGTTGAATTGGAGTAGTAGGATGCCAAATGGTCATTCCTGTGACATAAAGCATTTAAGCTTTCTTGAAGTTTTCTTGCCTCGTGCCCCACGGTGGGCACCAAAAAACTGTTGGCATTACAATCCGCACCTCTGGAGTGCATATTGGCAATGGACAACTATGCATAGTGCATAATGATTTCTCTTGAAATTAGGAGGGGAAGCTCCCTCTTGTGGTGATATGCGTGAAAAAATAAATGATCTAAATCCTATCTTTTTGACTCAGCTGGAAGAGGCACAATGTTAAGAAAACCTAATACGTTGCAGCTAAGGATTTTCTCTGGTTTTGCAGATCTATAAATACAATTAGGCTAACACTAAACTATCTTATTTCCTCAAGAAACAAAGCATGAGGACTTAGGAGCAGGGAATTGTGAATCCGATAATATTTAAGTTAGGATTTCCAAGGAGATGATGACACCTATCTGAAGTTTAGGCTGAAAGAAAGATTATTGGAAACAACATCAAACAACAATATTCACTTCTAAATTCCCAAGGAGGTGACAACACCTATCTGAGGTGTAGATATGAAACAAAGATTATTAATCACGACAACACACGATAAGCCTTACTTCTAAATTCCCAAGGAGGTGCCGACACCTATTTGAGGTGTAGATATGAAACAAAGCCTATTAATCACAACATGAAATAATAACTGGGATAGTAAATTGTATAGACGAGACACACATGCAATGAATGATCAAACCAACAATTATATTTAATCTAATGTGAACAAGTACCATAATAATAACATTCAGATAAGGCAGCTCAACTATTTATTATCACAATAAAAGTTCTTGAACAGATATAGAATAGCAATACTACAGGTAAGGTTGCTCTACATGTATGCTATCACGTGCAAAAGTTAATTACAAATGAGCAAGGGTGCTCTTATTTATATAACTCCAAGGTGTAGGGAACCCTAAAATCACCTTGAGTTAACATGAGTCTTGCAAGCATGCAAGATTTTATTGCTAAACCTAAATAAATGAAACTATATAGTTAACTGAAAAACTACCATCAGTTAACTGAGATAAGACTAAACTAAACTAGACATGTACAACATACAAGTTCTTATTGAAATAAAAGTTAACAAATAACTAACATTAGCTAACTGATCCTAACTGAAAGTCTAAACTCCTCCAAAAATATCTCCGAGGAAGAGATAAGTGTGCTTAAAATCAACAATTAGAGCTCAAGACTGATGTCGAGTTAACTGCTGCTCCTAACTCTATCCTCGGAAATAATTGCAGGATCTAACTGACTGACTACTCCAAGCCATCACAGGCTATCACCTTGTCCAAAAACTGGTTGAGTGTCTCATCTTTTGGCACCTTGATGCTATCCATGATGACAGATTTCCTGTTCAACTCCTCGCCATCTTTGATCATCCTCATGCATTCTTTGACCTCTTTAGCTGCCTTGTTGAAACTAGTTGTCATCACTGAGAAGTGATCCAACTTGGACGCCACAAGATCTCCATCAAGGTTATCATGAACAAGCCTCTTGAACTTGGTTTGGACTGCATCAACCTCAACATATGTACCATCCTCAAGAAGATAGTGGCACAAGATCTGAGTGATAAACCCATTGATGAGTTTGAGAACTTTGTTAACATCCTCTTTGAGTGCAACCATCCTTGTAGAGATTCTCTCATATGTTTCCACTTTGAAGAGATGTTGTTCTCTCCAATCGAAAACTAGGGAAAAATTTAAGAAACCCCTCCCCTCGGCGAAGGTGTAAAATCCAAGCGAATCTTGTATACTTCTCGATAAAAATATTAATTTTAGTGGCAAATTTTTTTCGTTTTTCGGGAAAAAAATCTCAATTGGCGAATCTTTTCTAATTGGTAGAAGTCTATGGAAAATCTTGGCGAATTGCAATTTTTTTTAAATCGATAAAATATTTTCATTGGCGATTAAAATCTATTTTCAAACCTAGAAAATATTTCCATTGGCGAATTAAACCTGTTTTCAAAATAGAAAAAACAATTTTGTTGATGATTAAAAATTTTTTCCAAACCAAAAAAATATATCCATTGGCGAATTAAACCTATTTTCAAATGCATAAGAAAAAACATTGGCAAATTAGCATAATCTCAAACTAATAAAAAAAATTCAGTGGCGAAATGTCAATGCAAATCGATATAACCACATGACCGTTCGATGAATTTTTGATGGATGGTTGTAGTTGCATTCTAGAAGTAAATCTATGAAGCACTATATTTTTGAATTGAAACCTCTGGAATAACACTAGAATCGTTAGATGTAGACACGTGGTGAGATCAAGGCTCATCGCTCATCGCGGTAATGAACCCGATGGGTTGAAGGATTTTGGCAATGACTCATGAGCGATAGAAGAACTTAAGTGGAAAAATTATGCACGCGCATAAATTTTGTTTTAAAAGAGGGACCGTTCGATGAATTTTCGATGGATGGCTATAGTTGCATTCCATAAGTAAATCTTTGAAGCACTAGACTTGCGAATTGAAACCTCCGGAATAACACTAGAACCGTTAGATTTTTAGAAATCAGTGGTTGAGATTTTATTAATTATTTAGGTCTGTCGGTCATCGTGATCTTGTTTACCATTTAATATTGCCTAAGTCAGACCAAAATATTTTATGACAATGCCTTAAATCTTACGTCTTTAATCCTGAGGGTCGAGTCTTGTCAACTTAGCGATGTCCCCATTTTAAAAATAATTTTATTTTCATGTGCACTATGCAGCCATCTTGTCATATGTCACAGGCATACCTTTTAAGCACTTGTTTTTAAGGATTCAAGTGTTGAAATAAATGTTAATTGTCACATCAATGATAGTGGCGAATTTAAAAATGATAAGTGTGATGTCATACTCATTGTGTTCGTGCTAACTTCTATATATATTTCACCAAGTTGATGTTCTTCATATCATTTATAATATATTTGGATTTGATTTATTTCTTATCTATTCTCAATTTAACTAAGATATTATGGAGTCTTCATGGCGTGTCATGATACCCAAATGTTTTTGGGAGAAAAGAAGGGATGATGCATACGACAGACGAAAGTTGGGTATCGTTTTTACAATTCCTTGTGTGGAGGTTGAGGATGCTATAAGAATAATTCTAGGTAGGGAATGGCTTCAGAACAACCCTCGTGCTCTATATTCTTAGGTAGCTTCGACTTTCTTGTCCAATTGCACAGAAATTTTGCTCGATAAATATTTGGTGAAGATGCTGTCAATATGTTATTTGTAGCCTTTCATTTACTCTATTTCTTCGTTGGAGTTGGTGCTGGAGCATTACAAATTTGAAAGTGGGTTAGCGCCTGTTGGTGGAATCTTCAGGAAAGTGGAATTGCATGCTTCTACAGCGCAAGCTCTTGCCCTGGTTAATATGAGATGGGGTGGGCTATGTGATACGAAAACTGAATCATTAAAGATTATGTAGTTTTGGAGGAAGGTTTTGGGTGATTTGTTTTTCTTCTCTGCTGTTAGTTTGTTAAATTTGATTCACGTTCTACTCAAACACCTGGTTGATGGCCTAAGCTAATGTTACAAAAAGAAAATAGTAATGAATTGTGTGATGTGTCACGTGTTTATATTTTATTGTATAATGTAACAGTTCTTGTAATATGTACTTTGTGATTGGTTTTTTGTCATAGTTAGTGGATTTTTTCCTTTTGGCCACGCTGGTTATGTACTATGTACTTAAATCTTTAGCAATAGCTACTTAAATTAAAATAATTTTTGTGGCTCCATTCTTGTAAATCCTTTTTGCTTTGGTCAATATAAAAATGGGGCTTTTAAAACTAACAGTAATTATCAACATATAGTTTTGATCATAAGTGAGCAAAATTTATTATGAATTATTAGTGGACACTGATAGCTTCATATTGAAAACTGTGCGATGTACTGTAGAATCGTAGATGATGATGTCAATGATCCAGTGATTTAGTGAAACAAAATGTGTAATGATTTCATATCGTTTGAGTGGCACTGGCAATTTTGACAATTGACAGCTTGTCAGCTTGAGGTACAGTTTGCATGTAGCTAGGTTGTCAGTCCAAAAGTCAATCAAATTAAACATTTAAATTGTAAATGTAAGGCTTAAGTTACACAAATCGATTAAGTTGGTTTTTTGGTTTGCGCGAATCGCAATTATGACTATACCCAACCTCACACGTGACACGTGTGAGGTGTATACAGGGACCAGGTTGGTAGTGGCACTATTGGCAACACTTTTGGCCCATAAATAAGGATAGTGAGCACAATTGAAATCATTCGTGGAAGGCTAAAGGCTATAATATTGAGTACAATGTTTGAATTGTCATAATGGTTTTCATTTTGTAGGGTTAATAACTTAATAAGGATTCAGGAAGAAGATGATGCGGTATTGTTGGGGATACACTAAATTCTCCTGCCTCCAGTTATGTAGTTACAGAGTAAAAGACCAATTTCCTTCAAGTTCAGAATGGGTGGAATTGGAAAGAAGTTTATTTTGTTTACCTGACTTCTCAGACAGGTTTTGAACCAGGATGAGGAGCTCTGATGGAGATAACTAGTGCTATCCTAGTGCATGGAAGCTGCAAGTAGAAGATGGGAGAAATTTTACTACCCCTCATCGTTTGCATGATTCTGATTCTCAAAGGGGATAAGTACATTTTGTATCTTCACAACTCTCGATTCCCTAACATGGTTGGCCAGGAAAGCTCCATGCATTTATTTTCAAACACCATGGCCTACTAGGCAAGTTCCATGCATTTATTTTCAGAGCGCATCTTCTACATGGGAGAAATTTTATAACCCCTCATCTTCTACATGAGTCTGGTTCTGAAAGGGGATAAGTACATTTTGTATCTTCACAGCTCCCATTTCCCCAGTTTGATTGGCCCCCCATTCCCCATGTATTTATTTGCAAAGCCCATGGCTGACTCGACAAGTTCCATGCGTTTATTTTTAGAGTGCATGGTTGACCCAACAAGTCCCATTTATTTTAAGAGAAACATGCATTATATTTATGTTTTCACCAACGGTCCAGTAGAAGCTTGGGGCTTGCGCTTACATTTGTATTTGTACTATGTAATAATGTGACATTGTAATTCAATTGTAATAAAATAAATGGTTGTGCTATTAATGTGAAATTGTAATTCATTTTATTAAGTCCTTTGCAAGTTAAGTGCTATTAATGGTTGTGCTATTAATGTGACATTGCAATTCATTTTATTAAGGACTTTGCAATGTTAAGCTACCGACCCCTTGGCCTTGATGTCAATCCTAGTGCATTAAAGTTTAAAGCAACTTTAAAACACATGTTTATTATTTATATCATAAATTACTCAACCGTTTGATGAACATTTGATATATGGTTGTAGTTGCATTCTAGAATGAAATGCACAGAGCGCTAGGCTTGTGAACTTAAACCTCCAGAATCACCCTATAACCATTAGATTAACAAAGATCAACGGTTTAGAATTTGTTGTCAATGTAGGAGTAAATCATAAATGGCTTGTTTTAAATGTTGTCAGCCATGTACTAATTGTGTAGTCCAGAAGTAACACGTAGACGTTTCGGTTTCATTCACTTTAATGTTCGAAAAAACAATGCTTTCTATTGCTAAGTGATTGTATTTTGAAGTTAGAGGGTCAACACATGGGGAGATTTTAGTCTTCAGTTTGCTCATTGCGGTGCACCACCCTGTTCTGGGTTCCATAGTTCCACTTCCAACAAAGCCATTCCAATAACCCAGTTTCAAGAATCAAAATCTGAGTAAATTAAAGAATTCTTGCTGCTATGTTTCATTGTTTGACATTTCTTAAAATCTTATTTTTTCAAACTTTGAAGTTTAGATTTAGGGTTAAGAGGCTTAAGAATTAAGAAAAATTAAGGAGGACTAATAGGGAATTCACAATTTCACATTGTATCAGCATGTCTACCACCAGTAGAGCAATGTCGGATAAAAAAATACATTATGAAAAATTGCTTAAAACCCCAAGTTTCATTGATTAATACCATGATATTTATGACCTTGAACCTATGGTAGGCGTACCTCAGAACTTAGATTTTCATCTTAGAATAAGGCTAAAAATAAAATGCAAGTTAATAGTATCAGTGCATTGTGGGTAACTAGATTAGGGCGCATGATGTTACATGAGGTTTTCCCTTGCCCATAATTTATCATGGTCTGTGCCCTAAATTATGATGATAACAAAAGAGAAATTGTTAATAAAGATAGCAAAGAAGAATTGTTATCCATTAATGCAAAAGAAATTGGAAAATTATTGGGGTTTACAATCGGAGAATTTGGAAATGTCCACATTGACCTAGAAAAGCTTGCTAGTGATTATGAAGCAGTGGATGAAATGGAGAAAAAATCTTTCTTAAATAGAATAGTTCAGGATAGAAAGAAATTGAAAGATGATCATAAGACTCCTTATGATTTGGATATTTTTAGACCATGGGTTCAGGATACTATTTCCATGCTAGCATTTTGCCTCAGACTAGATAGCAATTTGGAAGTGGGTGCAAGCCTCCTTGAAATGGTATGTAATATCCATTATGGTGTTGCACATGTTAGATATAATTTTATTGGGAAAATTGTAAAATCCATGCATAAACAATATTTAATGACTAAAGGAGGTTCCACCAAGACATTTAGGTTCACAATCTACTTGTGCTATCTTTTTCTATTCAAATTTAGAGGAATGTTTCATACCAACAAGCTTCGAATTTAGCCCTATAGTAATGTCGAGGAAAAGAAAATGGCTCTAGTATATGAATGGACCACTGTGATAAGGATGCATGATTCTCAAAGGAACTACAGTCATTTTGTAGACTAATTTTTGGCTCCATTGCATCAAGCAATTACAAATACTCCAATGCCTAGATTGCCTATGTCATATAGAAATTGCATTCAACTAGGAAAATAAATACAATTGGCTGATTGGTACTTAATGTAAGTATATACTGTGCTAAGATTTTATGGATCATGAGTACAACCATACAAGCTTCCAATACATGTGACAAAAATGGTTTTTGCTTTGGAATATGTAAGGTAGATGCAGAGTACTGATGAGCTACACTTTACCAGTCAACAAAAGAAGACCTTATTTCCTTCTTTACCTTTTTCATGTGGAGGGATCATATTTGAGAGAAAAGCATTTAGTGTGGCACATAATATTTTGATTTTTTTTTATTTTGATGCGATCTGTCACTAGCAATATGATCCATGTGACACCATTAAATCAATGATTGTGCTCAATAAGAATTCTGCAAGTAGAATTCAACATCAAAGTAAACCCTTGCTTGAAAACTTGAGAAACAAGGATTCTTGGGATGAGGTCAAAATAGCAATGGAGAAAAGTGTTGTTGAGAATGGTATTTCTTTAGAACAATTGTTAGCAAAAATTATGGCATTGCATCAAAAGAAAATTAGGAGGTACAACAATTTTTATGCAAAAAGTCATAAACCATCTAGTAGAGTAAAAATGCCAAATTCTCTAGAGAAAGAGTTATAGAAAAAAATTGGTCACAATAAAAAATTACTGCATAACGAAGAAGATTGTGAGTTTTATCAAATTGTGGAATATAGAGCATCCAAATGAACAAGAAGATAAAGAAAGTGATGATGAATCTAATGATGATAGGGAAGAAGAAAGCCATGTCAATTTCAAACTTGGTTTAAGTGAGACCACAAAAGAAGCATATGCTATAGGAGTAGCCATAGTTGAAAAAATGGGTTATGAAGGTGGTCCTTTGGGGTCCCAAAGACAAGGCCCTTGGATGGTAACATATGTAGAGCATAGAAAACCAGTTGATAAATCTGGCCTTGGGTTTGAAGGTGAAAAAGTAGACCTAGGGCATACAAGTCAATTTGTTAGAGCTTCAAATCCTCATCCTCATGGTCAGACACAATCACAACTGGGACATGCCCATGGTGGAGAACTTAGTGCAACTGGAACTTCCTCTGGTGGAAATGGTATGGGTAGTAGTACTAGTAGTGGTCAACAAGTGCTACAATAGCAAATTACACACAAGAGGACAACAACACAATATACCACAAAAACACCAGGTGATCAAGGCATACAAAAGAGGCAAAGGATTTTGATAGGTCCAAGTCACACTACCAGTGGATCCACCACAAAGGAGTTATTTCTAGGAACTCCCCCACTCCCAGTTAGTCTGACTGTGAAATAATTAGCAACTAAAAGTACTCCTATTCCTTCTCCATTCAAGCATTCCATTGTTCCTATGTCCCTAGGTTTTGATTACATTGAAGAGTTTAAAAATAAATCAGACATGAATACAAAAGAAAAGAAGCAACTGATGGAGAGTGCATTTGTTGTAACTTCAGAGCCTGCAACAACCACGGTATTATCCACATTTGACACAAATAAAGAAATCATGGAGTACAAAATTCTTGTTTCCACAGTTCAAAACAAACCAGTAAATCAGATGGCTCCATCTAAATTCCAGGTGAACAATATTCAATTGGATTTTTCTGGTCTCAAAAATACTGACAAAATTAATGTATCAAAGAAGAACAATGAATTGGTGTACACATCATTGCTAAAGCAAGAAAGAGAGAAAAAAAATGTTACAAAATCAAATTGAAAAGTTACAGGAAGACCTAGCAAATGAGAAAGCAAAGAGGAAAGCAACAGATAACAAGAGCAATGAATTAGAAAAAAGAATAAAAAAATATTCCTCTACATCAACAACAAAGAGGATAAGCAGAATGTGACTACAATGAATGAACTAAAGCAAAGGCTAGATGACAACAACAAGAAATATGATGAGGAAAAATCCACTTCAGAAAAATTAAGACTAAGCATTGTGAATGGAAATACACAACGGGAACAAAAATTGGAGAATGAGACAAAAAGAAATGAAAGAT